>JAQPPZ010000606.1:0-45159 GCA_028583015.1 Wollemia nobilis
GATCCGGAGTGCAAAGACCATCAAGCTGGGGGTACCTCTATCCCCTAAAGAACCATAATTCAAACCCAAAATGCTCCAAGGATTATCGCAATCACTTGGTCACCCCAAAAAGCTCCAAGGATTATCGCAATCACTTGGTCACCCAAAAAGCTCCAAGGATTATCGCAATCACTTGGTCACCCAAAAAGCTCCAAGGATTATCACAATCACTTGGTCACCCCAAAAGCTCCAAGGATTATCGCAATCACTTGGTCCCCCAAAAAGCTCCAAGGATTATCGCAATCACTTGGTCAAAACCCAAAAAGCTCCAAGGATTATCGCAATCACTTGGTCATCCCAAAAAGCTCCAAGGATTATCGCAATCACTTGGTCACCCAAAAAGCTCCAAGGATTATCGCAATCACTTGGTAACCCAAAAAGCTCCAAGGATTATCGCAATCACTTGGTCACCCCAAAAGCTCCAAGGATTATCGCAATCACTTGGTTACCCAAAAAGCTCCAAGGATTATCGCAATCACTTGGTCACACAAAAAGCTCCAAGGATTATCGCAATCACTTGGTCACCCAAAAAGCTCCAAGGATTATCGCAATCACTTGGTCAAAACCCAAAAGCTCCAAGGATTATCGCAATCACTTGGTCAAAAATCCAAAAAGCTCCAAGGATTATCGCAATCACTTGGTCAACCAAAAAGCTCCAAGGATTATCGCAATCACTTGGTCAACCAAAGAATCCAAGGATTATCGCAATCACTTGGTCAAACCCAAAAAGCTCCAAGGATTATCGCAATCACTTGGTCAAAAATCCAAAAAAGCTCCAAAGATTATCGCAATCTCTTGGTCACCCAAAAAAAAAAGCTCCAAGGATTATCGCAATCGCTTGGTCAACCCAAAAAGCTCCAAGGATTATCGCAATCACTTGGTCACACCAAAAATCTCCAAGGATTATCGCAATCACTTGGTCATCCCAAAAGCTCCAAGGATTATCGCAATCTCTTGGTCACCCAAAAAGCTCCAAGGATTATCGCAATCTCTTGGTCACCCAAAAAGCTCCAAGAATTATCGCAATCTCTTGGTCACACAAAAAGCTCCAAGGATTATCGCAATCTCTTGGTCACCCAAAAAGCTCCAAGGATTATCGCAATCTCTTGGTCACCTAAAAAGCTCCAAGGATTATCACAAATTCTTGGTCACCCAAAAAGCTCCAAGGATTTTCGCAATTTCTTGGTCAAAACCTAAAAAGCTCCAAGGATTATCGCAATCACTTGGTCACCAAAAGTCTCCAATGATGTCCACAACCACTTGGTCAAAAATAAAAAACAATCAAAAACAACAAAAATTTGCATCTCATTTCTAGGCATAATCAAATTCATCAATAGAGAGTTCGTCTAGCACCGCATATTCACATTCACAAAATCAATCCATCAAAAATACAAAAATATGTAGCTACATTAAGCATTGCATCCACACATTGCATATTCATGGTTGTATAGGTCAAAGGCACCATAGGCTGCAATTGCTCTACTAGTCCATCTTGTTCCGCATTGTTCCATTTTACAAAAACAACAAAAACACCATGCATAACTTTTACCGCACTACAGTCAGTGGTCTGTAAATGTACCAAGAGTTTCAGTGATTCAGTCATCATTTTCCTCTTTAGCCATGTAATGTATCAAGTCAAAAATATTTTACGAAGGTAGAGTCATACTTGAAATACACCTTGTTACGTAACATCCCAACACAAACTGAACACATTAAACAATTCCTGAGTTGTGTGAACGAAAGATGAAATCTACACAGTAATCCAGGTCACCAAAAGTGAAATGGTTATCTTGATCATCCCCCTGTGTGGATGACCCCAAGAATGCTGAGAGTTGGCAAAAGGACAAGCATCCTCCCTACCCAATTCCCTAAGAATCCCTAGTTCTCAATAGTTGCAAAACATCAAAATTTTGAAAAAACGTCAAAAATCAAATATTTGACATCATACAGTGCACACATCAAAGGGCACAAACGATAGTGATTTTCATCACTACATATCCCCAATCCCTTGCTCAAAAGAAAAACAAATCAAAATAAACAGTGATCTTATCACTACAAACGAGCAAGTATCCCAATACAATTGAAGAAAAGAAGGGAGTGAACTTGAATCCTTGGAACTCTCAGTATTCTAACAGGTCATGAGGCAAGCCTCAATACCGGTTTGGTTGATAGCCTATCGGTAACTAGCGGTAAACTTCTCGCATGATGATATATCTGTCACATTAACTTGCGTACAGATCAATGTTTGCATGTGGATGAGCTAGCTTATGGCATCTTGGATAACACCGCAGATTAATCTAACTAAATACAACAAAGGAGTTAGTGGAGCTAATTAGGTGATCCTCAGTACAGGTTCGGTTGAAAGCCCATCTGGCACTGGCGGTATCCTGATAAATACCACAATAATGAACTCATTTGCACACACAGGGATGTGAAATAGCTTGGTCAAAAATAGGTCTGATTCATACCTTGTTTAAAAGTCTTGTAAGATAAAGTACAGTCGTCGCTAGTGAGTTAAAACTGTCTGAGTCTAAGAAAACCTTAGCTACATTTATAAACCAACTGCGCTACTTTTCATCCTTACAATACCATCAAAAAAATACAAAAAAAGAAAAACCACATGTATACATACAAAGTCATGCATCACAACAATCGCCTCAAAACAAAATAACAGAGTTCTAAACAGTCCTTGGTGCCATAGCCAAACATCACAAACCCCATTCATCCATTTCATATCTGCATATCACATATAAATCAAAACCATTTGCATTCATCATAGCATATGCATCCATCAAAATAAATCAACATGCATACATCCATATTCATCAACCATCATGCACAAGATCAAAGAAAATCAAAACAACAAAAACAACAAATAAATGCAACACAAAAACAAAAAGCAATAAACATTGCCAAAAAGTGCTCTTGCACTTAACCTCTTAGCATAGAAAAACTGATGTCAGGGTCTACATTGTCGCTATCCTACTCCCTAAGAAGGCTACCATAGCCGGACCGCTCCACGGGAAGACGGATTGTCGACACTTTCACCCCATTACGACGTCACAAAAGGGTCAAAACCCATTCAAAAACAACAAAAAAAAATGCAACACAAACAAAAAGCAATAAACATTGCCAGACACAAGTGCTCTTGCACTTAACCTCTTGGCATAGAAAAATTGATGTCGGGGTTTACATTGTCACTATCCTACTCTCTAAGAAGGCTACCATAGCCGGACCGCTCCACGGGAAGACGGATTATCGACAATTTCACCCCCAAATGGCATCACAAATGGGTCAAAGCCCACCAAAAAAATAGTACAAAATTCAACAAAAACAAACAACAATAAACATTGCCAGACACAAGTGCTCTTGCACTTAACCTCTGGGCAAACAAAATCGATGTCGGGGTTCAAATTATCGCTCTCCTACTTCCCCAAGAAGGCTATAATAGCCGGACCGCTCCACGGGAAGTTAGATTTTTGATGATTTCACCTCATTACGGCATCACCAAAAGGGTTAACACCCACCAAAAATAGGTCCAAATGTTGGAAAAATTGCACATGCTTAACGATAAACCCTCTAAATGCACCCTTGCACAAGTCATCTTGGGTCAAGCGACTCGTCACTTTGCTCACAAAGGTCATTCCCTCATCGATTCGTCGCTTGATGGGGTAGTCACACTTAGTCACCAATCAACAATCACACACCCAATTAAGGAAAATGACATACATTCAAAGAATCATTGACAAAGACAATCACGCTCCTGCTTGGGGCAGTAAACAAGCAACAATCAAATCAATCAAACACTTGGCATTTCGTGAATCATGAACACAAGGTTCCCCCTGAGGATAAAAATGCCCTTTGCCTGTTCATGACTGATCAATGTCTAATTTCAAGTCACACCTCACCAAAACAGGTTAATACTTGAAATCAAATTCCTTAGCTCTTCAGAAGCAAGGATTCAAGAATGCATGCCCTTTCCATACTTGGGGCGTCAAAAGTTGGTTAGGTTACCAAGACACCCTAATCATTAGTGCTTTGGTTATCTATTTTTGCTCAGCACTATGTCACCCATAGCGCTTCCCAAAAAGGGGCATTTGTAGACACCAAAACAACACCAATTCAATTATGTGACTGCAAAAACTGATCGCTTTGACAAAAACAGCCCCCAAGGCAGCCCTTAGAGGTCAAACAGTGGTCTTAACCACTTTCATAGCAATTTTGTGAGGTCAAGAAGCAATTTGGCACACTTAAACACTTTGCCTAGTAATCGTCTCACCCAGGGACGATTGCTAACTTGAAATCGTCTCACCCAGGGACGATTTCTGAAATCGTCTCCAGTAAGGACGATTTCCAAGTTTAACGGGCAAAAAGACAAATGGGGCCAAGTGGCAGCCCAGAATAGTCAGTTGATGACTCCTGCCTCGCACGCGTGTGTGAGTGGACAAATAGGCCATTTGAGGACTCGTCACAAGGGCAATTATGAAAGCCCAAGTCAATGGAGGACTCCCCTCCCTCATGGGAAGACAAGACTGCCACATGGTGCCTATGACCAACACATGGCATTTGTGCTTCCCTCCCAAAAGAGACCCCTTGGGTCTATAAAGGGTGAGACTTTTCTCACCCAAGATATACAGGTTGAAGGAGTTTTCAAGCAATGAAGTGCTGCCAAGTTGAAGACCCACTTGCATCCCTTTTGGTTCACCTTCCCACATCCACCAATCTCTTTTGCAAGGGAGGTTGTTGGGTGGATTTTGGAAGCTTGAATCGGACCTAAATCCAACACATGGACACCTGAATCAACCAATTCGCCGACCCCCCCAATCCTAAGAGGTTTTGGGCCCATCCCTAGTGGATTGGTGCTGGAATCAAGTGCCAACGGTGGGAGGCCCACTTGGGCATCCCCGCACTTTTCTTAAGTTTTATTTTAGAAGCATTCTAGTTTATTTTCTCATGCTTGGATATTGTGTTTTCTGTTTGGTGAATTCATAGCTGCAATTTCGTAACCTTTGATCAGATTCTAGTATGTTTTGTGTCGTTTTGTAGTTTCACTAACTTGCAGGAGGCGATATCAAATTCCCGAGGGTAGAGGCCAAATTGGGAGAATCCGACAATCTGGGTCATCCCAAAATGGCCCCAATTACATAACCCCTATGTCTGCAAGTGTTTTGGAGACCTCGGGAGTCGACATTGGAGCGTGTCAGTTTGGCTTCCCCAACACAGAAAAAATCGTCCCACCCAGGGACGATTTACAGTCAGAAATCGTCCTACCCAGGGATGATTTCCAGTTGAAAGCAGATTGGCCAACTGTCTCAGTGGCAATGGCCTGTTGGTAACATTTTCTATCTTCTGGCAAGTTTTCAGGCTGTTTAGAATCATTTTGTTTACTGTTTTAGATAAATGTTTGCATGCATCTTTTGATGATTTTAGAAGAACGAACACTTTTCACTTGCAGCAGGTGCTACTGACATCTTGGTTTTTTCTTTGTTCGTAGGAGAAGCAACGGAGGTGAAGAACTCATCGACATCAGCGACGGCATCATCTTGGCCCACCCATTGCAATCGTGGGCACGCGAAAAGAGGAACATTGAGTGATTGTAATCAAATTCTTTTAACGCTCCTAGCCCCCGAAAAGGGAGGAGACGTCATTGTAACAGAGATCAAGGGATATTAATGAAAGGGCTGTGTTTTCTCCATTTGCTTGTATCTCTTCCAATGCGTTTCTTTTCCATTTCATGCACTTTACGTTTCTAGGACTTAAGCGCATTTGGTTTTGGTTATATTGCAATTAGTGTTTCCTTTGCCCGAAATCTCATGCTTTCAAAAATTAGATAAAATAGTAAGATAAAAATACAAATTTTTCATAGGATGGTTATATTATAGAGATCATATTCTAGAATCAGTAGAATTAAATCAATAGAAGGGGTTTGGATTGAAGATCATAGTGAAATTAGAAAAGAGTTAAAGTTGTTTTATCAGAATATTCTAGTTTTAGAGGAGACCAAAGTTCTTAATGATCACCTCTTCAAGATGTTCCTTCAATTATGAAAAAGGAAGACAATAGGAAAATTATGGAGCCTATTACTCTAGAAGAATTTAATTTAGATATTTTATATTTTAATAACGATAAATTCCTAGGTGTAGATGGGCTCTCTATAGCCTTTTACCAACATAATTGGGATATAGTGAAATATTCTTTATTGATGGTAGTGGAACAATCTAGGGTAAAATAATACATTCCTTATAAAATATATGCAATTTATCTTACCCTAATCCCAAAAAATAAGGATGCTTAATTGTTTGATTCTTTTAGACCCATAAGCCTCTGTAATATGGATTATAAGATTATTTACAAAGTGATGGTGAATATATTAAGGCCATTGTTAGACAAAATTATTTCAGAAGAGCAAGGAGAATTTGTGAAAGGGAGACAAATTTTGGATGGGATTATAGTAGCTCATGAAGTTATACAATAGCTTCAAGAAAATAGAAAGGTAGGATCTTAAAACTTGATATGAGTAAAGCCTACGATAGGGTTAAATGGGATTTTCCTTTTTTAGTTTTAGATAAGTTTAATTTTTGGAAGAAATGGGTTAGATGGATTGAAGCTTGTGTCTCTACATTTTCTTATTAAGTGTTCGTCAATGGATTAGTAAAAATTAATTTTAAAACCAAGAGAGGCCTTAGAAAAGAAGATCCCTTGTCTCCTTTTTTGTTCATTATTATGGTAGATGTTTTAAGTAGGAACTTAAATAGGACTTACAAATATGGGCTTATAAGTGAACTTAAGATTATTAATAACATCGATAACATCATCCATCAACAATTTGTATATGATACAACCCTTTTTGGAAAGGTAAGGATAAATGAGGCCAGAGATTTGAATAACTTTTTAAAAGAGTATAAAATAGCTTTAGGGAAAAAAGTTAATAGGACTAGATCCAAAATTTACTTCCTTAACACTCCTACTAATATCAAAGGAAGAATTTACAGGCCACTTCAAATGAAGGAGGTAAATTTATCAACAACTTATCTAGGGATACGTTTATTTGAGCAGAGAATGAGGATAGATTTATGGAATCTAGTTATTAGTAAAGTTTATAATAAACATCCAAATTGGAAAGGTAGATATGGTAATCATTAACAGGAAGAGTGTAATTAATTAAGTTAGTCTTAAAATCCATTCTAACATATTATATGTCATTGTATTCTATGCCAAAATCAGTTGAAAAAAGTTTAATCTATATTATTCAATCCTTTTTATGGTTAGATTTACATGGTATAAGTAAATTTCCTTTAGTGAATGGAGCATGTTGTGTGATGATAAAATAAGGGGAGGTCTTTTGGGATGGTCACAAGCCTTTGATAACTCAGTTTCCCGATTGGAGGCCTTAGATGGAGGAGCTTCATCGAGCTAATTGGATAAAGGTGGCTAATTATTGTCGGTACCATACTGGTAATTCAAAGGTTGGTAGATATTGGATCCTTATTGAGGACTGGCCTATTCAAATCCCAGAAAGGCAAAGACAAGATATCCAAGGCATCCTTCATATGAGATCCCTCTCTTGGTCCCATGAAAAAGATTGTTTTGGATGGAACGACACTACTAAGGGTGAGTATTCAGTTGCTCAAGGTTATTTGACCTTATGCCATAGTAATCCCAACTATTCTTCTAACATATTTTCTCAATTATGGGCTCAAAATCTCTGGCCTAAGGTGAGGTTATTTAATTGGATTTTATTGCATTGTAGGGTGCTTACTGGTGAGCATCTTATGAAGCGTGGTTTTCATGGCCCTTTTAGATGTGAAATGTGTGAAGAGAATGTAGAAAATATCAACCATATTTTTATTGAGTGTACTTTAGCATCTGAGCTATGGAGGAGAATGGCAACTTTACTTGGCTTATAGTGGTCCAATTTTTTCACTTTTGAATAGCTTTGGAGGGATTGGCCTAATCAAGAGGGTGTTGATCATTTTATTAGGCAGTTAGTTTGGATGGGTTCTACCATTCTTCTTTGGAATATTTGGAATGAAAGGAACAACATAATTTTTAATCAAGATAGGAAGGATATTCACTATATTTGACAAAAGACCATAGCCAACTTAGTTGAATCAGTCCATCATCTCCTTAATCACCCCCAAAACTCCCACAAAAGATGGGATCAAGTGATGCAAAGATTGAAGATTAAACCTTCTAAGGGAAACCAACTTAAAGGGAATGTGGGTATTAGTAAGATGGATAGGACTAGAAATTGGCAACCTCCTCCTAAGGATTTTGGAAAAGTCAATACTGATGGAGCCTCTAGAGGGAACCCTAAAAAATCCAGTGTGGGAGGAATTGGTAGACTTTCAGATGGCTCCCTGGTTTTTATTTTTGCTAAGAATTTGGGTATTCTTTCCAATAACCTTGCTGAGGGGTATGGTATCCTTAGAGGCCTTCAGGAGGCTACTAAGGTTGGATGGAAAAAGATGTTAGTTGAGTCTGACTCTCAACTTATGATTAATCTCTTGAAGACTCCTTCTAAGAATCATAAGGTGGATTGGAGAATAAAAAGAATTATTGAGAAAATTCAGTTAATCCAGATGGGATTTTTGAATGTTGATTACAATCATGTGGTCAGAGATCAAAATAAGAGTGCTAATGCTTTAACTAATTGGGATTTGGACAAAGGTGATCTTACTTGTTATGGCCACCCTCCTATATGGTAGGCTTCTCAAATTAGGGAAGCTCTTCTTTATATCATTTCTTTGGATGGCTCCAGTTCTGAAGGTGTTTCTCTTTGGTTCATTCAGTTTTTTAGTTCCCTAGCTCATTCTATTCTTTATTTCTTTTCCTCTGTTGATTCTTGCATTAATAGTCTTCTGGTCTAGATAGGTCATTATTTTTTTCATTTTTTTTTTTTTTGTCTTCTTTGTTTTTTTGTTTAGTTTTTTAAGGTGGGTGGGTTGTTTTATTTTGTTTTGTTTTTGTGTTCTTTGTGTTGTTTTTTGTTGTTCTTGTGTTTTTGTTGTTTTGTTTTTTTTTTTTTTATGTTTATTGTTATTGTTCTTGTGTTTTTTTCATTCTTTTTCTTGGGTTTCTCTTTGTTTGTGTTATTTCATTTTTTTTATGTGTGAGTGTTTTCTATGTTTTTTTGTTTTTGTTTATTGTCTGTTGTTGGTTGTTTTTATTTTTATTTTATTTATTTTATTTTTTAGATTTTGGTTGTGTTTATTTTTCATGTTTTTTTGGGTTATGTCTTTGTAGTGTTCTATTGTTTTTGTCTTGTTTGTGTTTTGTTATGTAGTTCTTGTGTTTTTCTATGTGGTTTGTGTTGTGATTTCTTTTATCTTATTGTGCATGTTTGGTTGTGCTTTTGGTTTTGACACACTCAAGGAGTTTGTTTTTTATTTTATTTTATTATTTTTGTTGTTATTTTCTTTTTTTTTAATTTGGTTTTTTGTGTTTGTTTTCTCCTTGAGTATGTCAAATGTGGTAGGCCAGGTCCGAGTCCTGGGTGTTTTTGGCAAAATCGATACCCCTGCCTCCTTGGGTCTTACCCGAAAGTGGCATCCCTTTTGGGATGTTTTCCACACAAAAAAAAATAAATAAATAAGGGGAGGTCTTGGTTTAAGAGCTCTTATAGATGTAAACTTAGCTCTTAGGAGAAATTTTATCTAGAGATTGTACAAAGAGAGTCAAATATAGTGGGTAAGAATTCTTCTAAGTAAGTTTGTTTATCCCAATGACCTGAGTTTAATATTTACTGCATTCTCTCTTCCAAATTGTTTTTATATTTAGAATATTTTAAAAAAATATATTGATATTATGATTAAAGGTTTAATATGTGTGGTGGGGACTAGAGAAAAAATTTCTATTTGAAAGGATACTTGGTGTGATAAAAAATAACTCAGTTTAGATCCAGTTTTGAAACCTTGGATGAGATCACTTTAAGACAAATACAGTGATAGAGTTTCAAACATTTTGTATAAGAATCAAGAAGGAAGATACAAATGGAAAGACGATTTTTTTACAAGTATACAAGACATTCATGCTAGGATACAATTGAGTAGAAAGATAACAACTGTGATTATTCTGAGGGGTACCAAGGATAAATTGATTTGGGAGTTGAATAACTCAGGAGAATACACAACAATAAGTGGTTATAATGTTCAACACCAACATAATAATAATATAACTAGAATATGAAGAGATATTTGGGATAGCCCAAGAATTCCTAAAATCAAAATGTTTGTTTGGATAGTAGGTCGTAGAAGAATTTTATCCTGGTATAACATTATGAAAAGAGATTTTCATAACCCCTCTCACTGTGTTTTCTATAATAAGGAGGAAGATATTATCAACCATCTCTTGGTACATTGCTCAATTGTCTGGAATCTATGGCAATGGATTCTTAATATGTTTGGTAAATACATTGTGATGAATAGAAAATTTGAATATTGGTTAAAGCAATGACATAGCAGTTATAAAAGTGAGGATTTACATACAATATGGGGTATATCAAAAGATACAATACTTTGAACTATATGACTGGAAAGGAATAGAAGAATAGTTAAAGGAATGAAAAGGAGTTTAGAGGTAATGAAAAAGAAGATATGTTTAGTCATAGAGGAGTCTAAACCAACCCTATCAACTCACCCAATCCCTAATTTGGAAGCATAGAGTCTTAAAATATGGATTTAAATCATTAAATGGAATTATGGTGTTGGATACAACAGAAGCAAAAATAAGGTAAAGAATATAAAGTGGAAACCACAAGATGTGGAGTGGATTACATTGAATTTTGATGGATCTTCTAAAGAAAATCCAAGACCAAAATGAGGAGGAGGAATAATTAGAAATAATAGAGAAGATATTTTGTCTCATTGTGCTTTCAATAGTGGTTTTAAGACAAACAATGAAGCTAAATCTTGGGTAAATTTAGAAGGATTAAAAATATGTAAACAATTAAAATGGAATAGAGTATAAAATGGAAGGTGATTCTCTCATAGTAATAAATACAATTTTGATTAAAGCAAAGGCTCCATGGAACATACAAGATATAATTGTGGAAATTCAAGATCTTGCTACAGAGTTTGAAGAAATCAGGTTTACACATATATGAAGGAAAGGAAACAAATATGTAGATAAGCTAGACAATAGAGGGGTTTTATTGAGGATACGAAGTTAAATTCTCCTTTCCATGGTTAGAGGAAGTAGAAAGTTTAGTTGAAGATGACAAAAAATATTGATTGCCTAAATTAATTAATGATTAAGAAGTAGAAAGTTTAGTTGAAGCTGACAAAAAATGTTGATTGCCTAAAATAATTAATGATTAAGAAGTAGAAAGTTTAGTTGAAGTAGATTTTTAGTTGATTGCCTAAATTAATTAACTAATATTTTCCATTGGTAATATCTATATTGTTTTGTAACAATAATGTGTTTTCATTTAGACTATTTATTATAATTTTTGTGGTTGCACTTGTGTTTCAGAAGGAAACTAGCAATCTAGCTTTGGTAAAATGTACTATGTTAGTGTGATGCTTTGGATATATTACTCTACTAAGATATAAGGCATAAGTAGTAGAGGTTAAGTTTTGGCACTAGAAGGCTGTTATAGGAAAATGTCAAGGAAGATGCTATTGTATTCATACATAGATTTTAAAAAATCCTGAAAATGAAAAATAAAAAAATTAGGTATTTTATGTAAAATGATGTAGGTTTTTAGCTATAACATCTCAATTGAGACAATAAGGGTATATATTTGTAAACTCTCAAGCTCTAAAGAAAAGAGATGTAATTTATATTTTTTTGCTTGATAATAAATGGTTGTACTCGGGTCCCCACTCTTTTTCTGTGCAAATATACTTAAATACACAATACATTTAAATAAACACTTAACCACATATTTTAGAGTTTTATTTTTCAAATTGTTAAATAAAAATTATAAAAAATATAGTATAAATAATCAATTTCCTTATCTTTCAAAAATAAATAACGGAAAATGTTAATAAACGTTAATTGTTTTTTGAGAATGTTGTCATCATTATTTAACATTTCAACCTAGAGCTGTTTTAGTTCTACCACAATACTTTTCCTATTTTCGCATTCATATTGAAGGGAAAGGTCGAAAATTTAAACAACGTTAATGGAACTGTTTCACTCCACAAATTCACCATAGCCCATCACGAATTGTGGGATGTATCTTTGATTTTTGATTGGGTTAGTTATTAAAAGAGAGAAAATTAGTCCATTTCAAATTACACTTCACCATATTAAAAAAAATTAAACTTTACGGATAATGGAAATTTACACTATTGAAAAATACACACCAGATTACAATAAACACAGGGAAAACTAACTATTATTAATAACGGACTAATTGCTACTGATTTCGAATATGCAGGATTAGCATTGTAAAATATTGCGATAGCCTTATTAAGGATTGGGGGACTTCTTGAGTGGATTAGCCCATCTTCATTTTAAGGATTATACAAACCAAATTGATTGAGGGAGTTCAAATCAGCACGTTATATGCCCTCGTATCGATCAAGGGCTGTAGCCTTGTCTTTATCATCCATATATTTACTCATAAATTCGGATACTATAAAAGGCCTGTAACGTCGTGGATGGTCCTCGTCCACGAGCTCCGATGGAGCCCATATTTGTCTGTCCTTCGAAACACCCATAAAATACGCCAACGATATGCGATCTTTCCACCCTTTAGAAACGACCCGATGCTCCGCGCTGCGATACCTCCCGTTGCTCCATGCCTGCACATAACTTCACAAAACTTTGTCAGTATCGAGCACCGAAATAAAATTATATCACAGTAACAGGGGTAAGCCTCGCGAATTTCAGACCTTAAGGTAGTCCGCGACATTAATAACAAATGAGTGAGGCAGAGGCTTCACATTCGTCCACTTCCCTTCTTTGGACTTTATCTGGAGGCCCCCCTCGTTGTCTTGGTAAAGGATTGTAAAAAAACCGAGATCCGTGTGAGGAAACAGAACCTCGTCGTCTATAGATTTTCCAACAGAAGTATAGCGGTTTATACGCAGCTGTGAATTGGAATTTGTGGAATCCGAAAAGCAAATAGTCTCATCGTTCAATCCAAGGCTTGCGAGAATGATTTTACTGATCTTCTTTGCGAGGTCTTCGAGGCAGACGGCATAAGTTCGGATCGTCTCGCTGCCAGCAGTATGGGAAGTCCGTTAAAGGAAACAAATTTCTAAAGTTAAAAGCATCAAGTAAAGTAAATAGTTTTAAATAATTCAAAAGCATAAGTAAAATAAATAGTTTTTAATGTGAAATGTTTTACTTATATTGAGTTAATATTTTAGACGTCTTATTCAAATTCTAAAACATTCACTGTTTCACACTTGAAAAAGGAAAAGATTAATGACATACCAGAACTTGGGGTTTTCCCCATCTGACCATAGCTTGTCAGACAACTCCTGAGCTGAATGAGAATAAGGCAATCTCAAGATTACGAAGGTCTCCTTCGTCGGCCTACGAGAGTAGCTGTTCATGGGATTGCTAGTGGTGACTCTATCTTTGGCCTCTTCAGGCATGGCAAACAGTTGCCGGCTAAGAAGCTCTACGTTCTGGACAAGATTTTGTGGGATTCCATGATTCACTATACTGAAAAATCCCCATTCCTTGCACGCATCTCTCACTGCAGCGACGCACTGATGCTTGTCTAGCTTTTCTCCATGGATTTCCCACGGAAAATGTGAAATGTCAATGACAGGGAGATCAATTTCATTTGCAACAACGTCAAGGGCGGGCTGAAGCGAGGAAGGCATGGTGGCTGCTTTTGGAAAGACTAGAGGAGTAGAAGAGTATGCGACTTAATATTTCACCGACTGTGTTCTTAAATAACGTTATGCAGCCGAAGAGGGAGATAGAACATATGCTAGGGTTGCTTGTCGTTTACGATTGTACAAACGACTTCCAGTATTCGAATCTGCCGGCTAGTATAACAAACAAAATGGAAATAGGTAGGTTGTATCGCAGGCACTTGGAGCTACAGAATATAAAAGTTTAAATCAACGTGATCATCCGTCGATTGTCTGTTTTCTGGATAATTGATTTTAATTTATTTGTTCCTGGACAGTCTTTGTTAATGTACGTGAGATTAAGAATAATCTTAGAGATATACAATTCATCTTAGGGATTGTAGCGTAACCGACCCATGGATAGTCCAAAAAAAATTTGGGGCTACATATTTGTTTTCATAAAATATGTCATATCACCGTAAAAAAAAATATTTTTTTTAATCAATATTTTTAATAAATATATTCAGGTTTTATCATCGATAGTATAAATAATTTATTAATAAACTACATTAAAAGTATTTTTTAAAAAGATTTATTGATTGATTGTGACCAACGTGGTTTTATGGGTTTGGCTCCCCGTCCACATTGTCCGCATCTTAGAGATAAAGGGTTATTGTATATTCCTCTTCTGAATAAGGCTATACTATTGATAAGATTTATTGTATATTTTTTTGATTGGTGGAAGGGGTTTTGAAAGGGTGTTTGAATATTTTAGAAAGTGAGACAAAAACAAAGGACAATGTTCAACTATATATGGAGAGCAACACGGAGTTAAAGAAGGAACACCAACCAAGAAAATCAAGAGAAGGAACACCAACCAAGAAAATCAAGAGAAGGATACGGTATACAAATTTAAAACTAGAAACGTCATTGACTTTAAAAGAAAAGGGTAAACAAACCCAAAACCTGAAAATAACAAGAAACCAACACAACAAGCCTCGGGAAACAATTTTTCTAAAAAACAGAATAAAGAAACAATTTTTCTAAACAACAAAACAAAGAAACAAGAATATCACTTTATAACTTTTTACCTCGTCTTATATTTTTCTTCATCGAAGCAAGTTCACAATCCAAGGAGGGTTCATCATAAAATTTTTGAGAACACGGAGGGTTCATCATAAATTTTTTGAGAACACCTGCTCACCATCGTCGCCTCCACCTGATGAGTTGATACCTTGCAATTTGAGCATTTGCATCTTTGTTCCAACCATCTTTCAAACAAGATTTACCTTACTTAAATCCTTTAGAACTTAGATATTTTTTGGATAAACATCCTTTCTTCTTAACACTACCAACATCAACCGATCATTTCTTTTGAAGTAGCTTAGAAACAAAAGTATCATACAGTAAGGGAACAATGGGAGACAAAGCCTCAAGAGGAAGAGACTCCTCATTCACAATACAAGAGACTTTATTAGGATCATTTGAAGCTTCTGGACTATTCAAAATATATCGAAGGCCATGGGAGGGTTGACCTTTCTTTTTATTGCTACCCATATTAGTCTCATATTTCTCCTAAATCTAAGTGTTGGACTAGGGATACGAGGGACCAGATCCAATGGGGGATGGAGGGGCATCACAAATTTGGTTTGAATCGTCAGTAGGGATATTCAGGGGCTCCAAAAAAAACTTGTAACTGTGGTTTTGATGAGTTGATTATTGCATATTTATTTGTTTAATAGTTATTCCTTTAAAAAATACTAAGGTTATCATAGTGATATAATTATTAAGGATGAGAGAATTAAGTAGGTTGATGAGCAAATTCAGTATTTAATTAATTTAGACAGATATTATAGAAATATAATTTAAATGCATATCTTATTTTACTATTGCAAACAAGTGTTTTTGTCGACTAAGGCTGGAAGAATCTCATCCCAACTTATAAATGATCATGTTATAATATAAAATTTATTTAGTTATTATTTTTAAAAATAAATACTAAGTTTGTAAATATGGTCTATTCGTCCCTAGGACAGGGTAACAAATAAATAAGTTGATTTTCTTATTTAATATTTTAGTATATTAATGTTTAAATTTGTTTAAGTAAGTTTATATTTTTATTTTAAAGCATTTTATAGAGTTAAGTTTTATTTCTTTTTTTAATATAAGGAATATTTAAATAAATAAATAAATAAATTTATGTTTTTTTAATATTTGGTTTAAGCATCCCAAGAAATATGTTAAGCTCATTAGGATGTTAAGTTGACTATAATATGTTTAACATTATTTTTTTAAGATATCATTATTATTATTTTTTTTTTTGCTCCTTTCGTTTTGTTTTATCTAAAGTTATCTATCTTTTATTTTTTCTTAAAAAAATAAATAATTTTCATGTGAGAGTTTGAAAAACTTATAATAAGATAGGTATTTTATACTCCTTATAAGTCTTACTAAACAACTCTACTAAGAGATATTTTAAAATCTCTTAACAATGACTCAAATTTCTATGAAAATTATATTAGGTTTGATATATTAAAAATATAAACAACTCCATTAAGAGATATTTTTAAATGTTAACAATGACTCAAATTTCTCTAAAAATTATATTAGACTTAATATATTAAAAATATGAATACCTTGGTGCAAGCCTTTAGTCATTTTATAGAGTTGGCTTACATGTAAAGTATCCCTTGAGCTAGAATCTTCTATGAAATATCAATTACATTCTTGATAATAGTTCCAAGAAATGGTCCCACTTGTTTGGACACCTCATTTACCACATACTATTACAATGTATTAAAAAATATCATTATAAAGGATTCATTACATTGGAAAGGGATTATTACATAATAATATTATGAGAATTATAAAATCAGCGTCAGGATGTGGACCCAACATACATTTCTCCTTCAAAAAGCTTTGTCCTGAAAGGTATAGATGAGGAAACTAGTGTTGTAACTACTAGAAAGACTTCCAAGTGGTATCTTTTGGTTCTATTTCATGCTATTGAACAAGAACCTTTATGATGCCATGATTTTGAAGAGTGTAAGATCTACAATCTAATAGTTATTTGGCTCAAGTAAGATCAAACTCTCTTCATCCAGTTTTGACAAAATAGATTGAACCTGTACCTCCCATAACCTTCTTGAGAGAGGAGACATTAAATATAGGATGAAGCTTTGGTGTAGATAAGAGGGCCAATTTATAGGCCATTACACCAATATGTTGTAATATCTAGTAAGATCCATAGCTTTTGGTATCTACAAAGCTAGAGTGAGGACTATTTATATGTATGTAGGTAGTGAAAAACTAAATCTTCTACTTCAAATCTACACTTAGAATGGTGATTATTATCTTGTTGGTGCATACATTTTAAGGGTAATTCTAGATTCATCTATGGTTGATGAAGGACTCGAGCATATTGGCTAAGTGTAGTGTCAATAGCATGGACCTTGGAACTTCTTGGAATGTAGGAAGAGGATGTTGATGGAGGATAATTATAAACTACTTCAAAATGGGTAGCCTTGGTAATAATTTTATGTAAAGTATTATACCACCATTCAACCAAGGTAAGTCACTTCGTCCACCATATTGGTTTTTTAGAGGTAAATAAATGAAGGTAGACCTCCAAGAATTTGTTTATAATCTTTGTTTGACCATATATTTATGGATGATAATCTGAACCCATTTTTATTTGATTTCCCTATAAAATAAATATTTTTTCTAAAAAATGACTAGTGAATGTAGGGTCTTAATTGGACATAATATAGCAGGTATACCATAAAGTCAAAAAAAATAATCTAGAAATATTTGGTTGACTATTGAGGCTATATAGGGATGAGAAAAACAACAAAACTGAGCATACTTTGTGAGATATTCCACTAACACCAAAATTATTGATTTACCTCCTAATTTGGGTAACCCTTCAATAAAGTCCATGGAAATGTCTATTCATACTTATTTTGGAATGGGCAAGGGTTGAAGAGTTTGAGGGGAATGCACCATGTCTCCTTTCATTCACTAGAATATGTTACATTCTACCATAAAGGTTTGAATATCCTTCTTCATTTTTCAAAAGAAAACATGCTTAATGCTTTTATAAGTCTTGAGGAATATACAATGGCCCATAGTTGGTAAAGCATACATTTCCTTCAATATGAATTTCCATAGTTGAGAAGTTTGGGGAATAATAAGGTGGTTAAGATATCTTAAATATTGTCCATCCCAAGTGTATCCTAGACATGAGGTAGGCTCTATTTAAAAAGTAGAAATAAAATATAATTTGAAGTTCTTGAGTATGTTCTCACTAACATAATTAATCTATTGAGGTACGGATCAAGAGATGACACATAACATACTTTGATCCTTAAAATGTTGAGAGAGGGTATAAGCCACAATGTTATTCTTTACATTTTTATTGTAATCTCATAATCATGGCCCACTAATTTAGGGATCCACTTTTATTGTTCAAGGGTGGTGACCCATTGTTCCAAGAAGTATTTAAGACTTTGGTGGTCTATTTTTATGGAAAATGGTGTCCAATGAGATGGGATTACCAATGATAAAACACATGTAAAATAGTGATAATATCCTCTACATAAGTAGATTTACCTAGATTTTGATCTAACAATACTTTACTAATGAAGGTCAATGGTCTTCCCTCATACATCAACACAAATATTATGCTATTACTTAAAGCATAAATTTCAATTACAAAAGGTTTTGAGAAATCAGTATGGCTAATATTGGAGTGCTTATCATAGCATGCTTTAGGTTAAAGAAAGCCTTCTCATTTGGGCTTTACTAAGTAAAATAATTTTTTTTTAACATGAAGAAACTATTTTGCCAAAGTTTTAGATAAATTTATGGTAATACCCTAAGAGTACCAAAAATCTGTGAAGTCCCTTAATAGTCTGATGCTTTGACCAATCTCGAATGGCTTGAATCTTCTTAGGTTTAACTTTAAATTTGTCTTTGATGACAATGTATCCCAAATACTCTACTTTAGTCAACCTAAAAGAACATTTATATCTCATAGCATAAAGTTGATTCTAAGATAAAAGCTATATATTCTTATCAAAATGGATGAGGTGATCCTCGTAATAGTGACTATAAACCAAAATATCATAATAAAAACTAAAATATATTTACAAAATAATGGGTAAAAATTATTGCTTATGATGATCTAAAATATGGAAGGTACATTTGTTAAGACAAATAACATAACCAAGAATTCATATTGACCCTCATGAGTGAGAAATATTATTTTTGAAATATCCTTATCCTTGAGCCCCATCTTATCATAACTCGAGAGAATATTTGACCTCAAGAAAAATAAAGTACCATTCATCTTATCCAACAATTCATATACAATTGGGATAATAAATTTATCCTTAATAGTGAGTTTATTGATCTTACAAACATCTCTACACAAATGGAAATACCTATCTTTATTTTGAACCAATAGAACTAGAGAAGAATAATGACATTTACTAGGTCGAATGACTCTTCGTTGTAAAAAATATTGTAATAATTTCTTTATTTATGGCTTAAGTGCACAATGGTATCATTAAGGTCTTATGTTAGGTGGGATACAACTAGGTACCAATTGTATTGCATGATCATAGTAATATAAAGTTTGTAATCTATCTATTTTATAAAAACTACATCATGCTTAGTCAAAAAAAGTTGAAAATATTCTAGGAGTTTATTCTCTGCTAAAATTTATATTTGAATGGTAGATATTTGAGTGCCTATAACATTATAAATTTTCTTACAACTTCTCCATATGATTTGAATTGATAATTTGGAGATATCATATTGGTAAACCACAAAGAGTGTAGGACCTACCATTCTTTGAAAATTATATCTACAACTCTACAAAGTTCTAGACTATGGTTCCAAAAGTACCTAACCATTGAATCCTAGCACAATATCACATCCTCATAGTTGAAGAGAAACATACTAATTTTGAGTTTGTAATCCCTTATATTCAACTTAACATTGTAGAATTTACCTTTATAAGTTAATGTTCTACCATTTTCCACCATAACCTCAAAGGAGTTGCAACCATGTATGTAACAATTAGCTTGCTTAGGGACTCGAGGATAAATAAAGTTGTCTATACTTCATTAATAAATGAGAATTATAACTTTGAAAAAACCTACTACATTCATCATCTAAGGGATAGTAATTCTTGCAAGAGCATGAAATTATTTTTTGGCTATGGTTCTTCTTATGTTTCACCCTCATCCTAAGGTTGTTCCTCTAATGGTTCTTCTTCATCATCGATTTTTTCACCACTTATTGAATCCTCTACATCTAATAAAAATATCTTCTTTTGGATGCATTCATGCCCTCGTGAAGAATTTTTATCACAATTATAACATAAGCTTTATGCACATAGGACATCAATTTATTTCATAGTCAAGTAGATGTAGGGAGTAAATTTATTAATATTTTTGGTTGTAAACATGGAAGGAACTGTGGGTTTGGTTTATGGAAATTTAGGTGGTCTGCTTTGAGCCACATTTTTTTCTTTAACTAGTCTTGCTAATCCTATTGCCTACATAATAGATTATGGTTTGAAATTCTTAACCTCAACCTTGATATCATATTTCAAGCCATTAATAAAACAACTCTAAAAAAACTTTCATTCAACTTATTGGTCTTGTTAGGCAATTTCTCAAATGGGGTCTGATATTCTTGAATCATAGAGGTTTGTTTTAGTTTGGTTAATACTTCTATAAAGTCCTCATATTCATTAGGACCAAAGCAAGTGAGTAATTATGACCCAAATTCTTCCTAATAAGATAAAGGAGTTATGTTTTATAACCATTGATAATTTTTTAAGGCTTAAAATTCAAATTTGAAAGATGTCATAGTGACCCAAAAATATTTAAGAACATTCTAAAGTTTGAAGAACTGATATTCTTGATATAATCATGCATAATATGTAGACACCAAAACAGCACCAATCCGATTATGTGACTGCAAACACTGATCGCTTTGACAAACACAGCCCCCGGGGCAGCCCTCAGAGGTCAAACAGTGGTCCTAACCACTTTCATAGCAATTTTGTAAGGTCGGGAAGCAATTTGGCACATTTAGACACTTTGCTCAGTATTCGTCTCACCCAGGGACGAATACTAACTGGAATTCGTCTCACCCAGGGACGAATTCTGAAATCGTCTCACCCAGGGACGAATTCCAAGTTTAACGGGCAAAAAGAAGAATGGTGCCAAGTGGCAGCCCAGGACAGTCAGTTGATGACTCTTGCCTCGCACACGTGTGTGGGTGGATAGATAGGCCGTTAGAAGACTGTCACAAGGGCAGTTATGAGAGCCCAAGTCAATGGAGGACTCCCCTCCCTCATGGGAAGACATGATTGCCACATGGCACCTATGACCAACACATGGCATTTGTGCTTCCCTCTCAAAAGAGACCCCATGGGTCTATAAAAGGTGGGACTTTTCTCACCCAAAAAGAAGTTAAAGGAGATTTCAAGCAACGAAGTGCTGCCGAGTTGAAGACCCACTTGCATCCCTTTTGGTTCACCTTCTCGCATCCACCAATCTCTTTTGCAAGGGAGGTTGTTGGGTGGCTTTTGGAAGCTTGAACCTGACCCAAATCCAACACATGGACACCTGAACCAACCAATTTGCCGACCCCCCAATCCTAAGAGGTTTTGGGCCTATCCCTAGTGGATTGGCTCCGAAGTCAAGTGCCAACGGTGGGAGGCCCACCTGGGCACCCCCGCACTTCCTAAGTTCCATTCTTTTTAGCATTCTAGATTATTTGTTCGCATTGCATATTGTGTCATTTTGTTTGGTGAACTCATAGCTGCAATTTCATAACTTTTGATCAGATTCTAGTATGTTTTGTGTCGCTTTGTTGTTTCACTAACTTGCAGGTGGCGATATCAAATTCCCGAGGATAGAGGCCAAATTGGGAGAATCCGACCATCCGGGTCGTCCCAAAATGGCCCCAATTACATAACCCCTCTGTCTGTAGGTGTTTTGGAGGTCTCGAGAGCCGACATTGGAACAGATCACTTCGGCTTTTTCAACACAGAAGAATTCGTCCCACCCAGGGACGAATTGCAGTCAGAATTCGTCCTGCCCAGGGACGAATTCCAGGTGAAAGCAGATTAGCCGACTGTTTCAGTGGTAATGGCTTTCTGGTAAGATCTTCTATTTTCTGTCAGTTTTTCAGGCTATTTGGATTCACTGTACTTACTATTTCAGGCAAGTGTTTACATGCATCTTTGATGATTTTAGAGAACAAACACCTTTTATTTGTAGCAGATGCTACTGACATATTCGTTGTTTCTTTGTTCGCAGGAAGAGCAGCAGAGGTCAAAGACTCATCAACATCAGTGGCGACAGCATTTTGGCCCGTCCATTTCAATCGTGGGCATGCGGAAAGAGGAACATTAAGTGATTGTAATCAAATTCTTTTAACGCTCCTAGCCCCTGAAAAGGGAGGAGGCGTATTTGTAACAGAGATCAAGAAAGTTTAATGAAAGGGCTGTGTTTTCTCCATTCGCTTGTATCTCGTTTTAATGCGTCTCTTTCGTTTCATGCATTTTACATTTCTAGGACTTAAGCGCATTTGATTTTGGTTGCATCGCAATTAGTGTTTCCTTTGCCCGGAATCTCGTGCTTTCAGTGGCGATCACGGTGGGACCCTGTTCCCTGGTTTTTAAAATCACAGAAACTGATTAAATTTTTGTGTTTTGTGCTTGACAGGTACATTTTTTGTTGCATACTGTTATTCGTCCTTGGCAGTGGACGATTGCTTTACTTGCAATTCGTCTGACCCTGGGACGAATTCAAATTCGTCTCTGGGAGGGACGAATTCTGTTCTGTAATTCGTCTCACCGAGGGACGAATTTCTATCTGCAACTTTTCAGAGCAAAAATTCAGAAGCAACCGGTCCAGGCAGAGAAGAGGTAGGGATTTTTATAATCTCTGTTAAATTTTCTATTTTTGTTTCTGTTTCTTTAATTGTTTTCATTTAATCCTGCATTACTTAAGGAAAGTCATTTATGCTTGTTTCATTTTCGTTAAATAAAATGAATCCCACACACTTCACGCAATAATTTTAAACCAAGGAGCTGGTCGTAAGACCCCAGCCCTTGAGCAAGACCAACGGTGGGTTCATCACCACCTTGGCTTAGCTTTGCATCCATTTTCCCGATTGTCAACTGTTGTTAGGCGTAAATCCTGATGAAGACTGACCGAGTGTCGCTGGGGTGATTCCCATGCGCGCGAGGATAAGTTTTCTATGGTAGGTGCCATTAACAGGACAATCCCCCTTTCGTACCGCCTACGTACCATGTACCTTCTGCTCTCACGTACCTATAGTCTCCCTCTCGTAAGGGCGGGTATATAGAGAGGTTGGTATATCGGCCTGGTTGGTATATTGAAGGGGCTACCATTTTGGGAGTTATATGAGCCTTCATTATGCATTTAAACGTTCTTCAAAACCTACAAAAACAAAACAAAACATCAAAATGCACTAAACCAGTTTAGGGCACACCGATAATCCTTAAAAGAGATAATCACGGTTTGCGCATGTGTGTGTTTATTTCTGCTTAGTGTAGACAAAAAAAAAAATCATCATAAACGAGATAAAAAATCTACTTAGATAGTATAGAAGCAACGCAATGGTGTATACCCGTAGCCAAGCCCAATCAAGGGCAGAAGCTCCGGAAGGTACACAAGAAGCAGGCACAAGTCGCCTTCGCTTCAGTCTTGAGGACTTGGTCATACCGCCTTATCGGTCTAACCTACAAAAGAATCCAATTCAGAATCCTCGGTGGGGTATGCCTATTCAAAGCAGCCCCTTTCGAGAGGACGCCTTACATGTAGACCTTGAGGTAAACAGAGAATCGCCCTCTCAGGTTAGACATGAGTGGCCACGGCGCGACGAAGCGCTAGACAGGCAAACCATCCATTTGGAGGGACAACGTGGATATGGTATCCCTTCTTTACCTCACATCAGAATAGAGAGACAAAATCTAGAGCGTAGGGTTCTTTACACAAAATGACCTAACTCCGCCTGCCCCCTTCACACCTATGAGAGGGAGCACGAGGAAGATCATCGCATTCCTCAAAGACAACAACATACAACGCGGGAACCTTGCGCTTCCGCACCAGCTGGACATCATGATCACCCCTTGAGGCCAGAACCTCGAGTACAGGCCGCCTACCTCGACAGAGGGAAGCGACCCCTTGAAGTTGTAGATCATCAAAATCAAGGCAAACACATAGGAGGAACATTCGAACCTCCTGAGCAAAATAGGGTAGACCAAATTGACCCGATAGTCGCCCAACATGCCACCCGTCAAGCCCAAATCATGCGGCTTAAACAAAGTCATCAGGAGATAGAGTATCAACACCGCTTGGATAGAGAGCGCATGCAACGCGAAGCGGATGAGCTACGCTATAAACTACCTGAGAGGGAGCCAACCCCTCGCATTCAAAGAGCCGAACAATATGTGAGACATAATCCGTTGGTGCAGGACAGGTCTCCACGACCTCGTCAAGCTTTGCCTCCAAGACCTCATGGATTCGAGAGGGAGGCAACTCCCCGAAACAATGATGGGTACCTTCAACGAGGGCTTGATCAGGGTCATAGGTTTCGCCCAGAGACTCCTCAAGAATTTTACGAGGAGTATGAACCAGAAGAGGAATATGTTGAAAGTCCCCATCAAGGCAGGAGGGATGCCATTCGGCCACCCCTCCATAGGCCTCCAGTTTATCATAACTTACAACGAGAGAGAACAAGAGAGGAAGAAATAAAATCTTTCGATGCATACCAAGCGCTATTGGAGCGTTTGGAGTCTGTGGAAACAAAAGCTGCTGGGCATCAAAAACCCACATTACGTCAACTCCGCAGTAATCCGGTGCATCCCTCAGTGCCTACACCTCTTTACCCCGAGCACTTCAAGTTGCCTCAATTGGCAGTTTTTAAAGGTGAAGAGGACGCACAAGAACACGTTACAAGATTTTTAAGCCAATGCTTCGGCATCCAAGATAATGACGCATTGTTGCTTAGAACATTCATAACCACATTCGTAGGCCCTGCCTCGGATTGGTTCACACAACTACCCAAACACAAGCATAAGCAACTTAGATCAATTAGTAGATGCGTTTCTTGAACGCTTTGCCTTCAACACAAGGAAGAAGGCATCACTGAGTGATCTGGCGAGCCTCAAACAATTTGAGGAGGAAACAATGGCAGCATATGGGAATCGATGGAGAGCTTTGCTTTCTAAGTTACCCTACCGTCCTCCTATGTCTGATCTCACGCAGATGTTCGCAAAAAGTTGCTTAAAATCAATCTCTGGTCTATTGTTGCTGCGGCAATACGATAGCTTAGAAGAAGCTTTGGCGCAAGCCAGAGTCATAGAAGAGATTAAAATAGGTGAAGGCGCAATCGCTAAGCCTAAAAAGAAAGAGTGGAATAAAACCACTAAAACCGGGACAACGCAACCACAACACGCCGCAGTCAACCAAGTTGCGATAAATGTTCCCGCGCCTGTGCAAGAAACGCAGCCCCAAAAGGCTAATTACCAGGCAGTGCCTCCTGCTTATGAAAGAGATAATAGAAGACAGGAGCAAAATTACCCGCGTCGCCCTAGACGACATTTCACCCCATATGCGGAGTCTAGGGATTCCTTATTTGACCGCTTGTCAACGGCAAATTTAGTCACTCTACCAGAAATTCAAACTATAGACCCTAACATTCCCAAGCCTAGGGGGTACAGAGAAGAATTGTATTGTAGATTCCATAGGCGCAGAGGACATGACTTGAATGGGTGCTGGAAATTCAAAGAACTAGTCCAGGATTTGATCGACAACAGAACATTGGTCGTGGACAACCCCATCGCGCCAAACAACCAACAAATGGGGGTATTCAAGGACCCCTTGCCTGCCCACGAGGCACAGACAAAACCACTCCAGATTAACGAGGTGCGACAGGATCTTCCCACGCAGGGATTTGTGGGAATGATTAGCATAGTAACAAGGAACAGAAGGTACCCAACAGTTGCCCCCGAGGTAGCTACGAGGGAAGTTCCGACAACATCGCAGCCTCAACAACGCCCAACGCAGTTGCCTCCGCCTAGACCCGAGGTCACAATACGAACCAAACTCACGCAGAGTTTGCAGACCACATCGGCTAGGTTGTCCATTTACGAGCTTATTCAACAGTCAGCACCCCATAGGGAAGCTCTTATGGACATTTTAAAAGCCATTGAATTACAGCCCCACGAAGCAAATTCTTTCAACGACTTCGTAGGACATGTGAAACGATGTACGGAGCCGGTCATCACATTCAGAGAAGATGAGGTCAAAACGATATCGAATGACATGGCAGATCCACCCCTGCACGTTATCGCGTGGGTCAACGGGATTCCGTACAAGAGAGTGCTCGATAGATACTGGCTCGTCTAGTAACATCATTACCACCGCAGCCTTAAAACATTTGAAGCTGCTAGCCTCTCACATCACAGCCTCCACGTACACACTGCGAGCTTTCAACGATGCAATATGCTCGATAGTCGACACAGTTGTTCTGCCTATCCAGGTAGGACAAAAGACAATACCTACACTGTGCCATGTGCTGGAAGGCGAAATGGCTTATAATATACTGCTAGGGCGGCCTTGGATCAGGGACATGAAGTGTGTCCCTTCGATCGCCCACCAATGCTTAAAGTATGCTTATGAGGGAGAAATACATGTAGTCCCAATGGACTTAGAGCCCTTCAAGTATTGCAATGCGGTACAATTCATGCCTCAATCGACCCTCCCTTCAACGCATTTGGATTTTCAATTAAATCCATCTAAACAGGGTCCGATACCGCAGGCACCACTGGTGGCCAACAAGGCAAAATCCCAGCCAGGTGAGACCTCATCACCTTCTCCTTCATCATCAACGCCACCTATCATGGCCCAACAGAAGGACAAGGGAAAACAGATCGTGGAAGAGGTTAAACCCTTGGAAGAAAGGTTGCCCACAATCTCAACGGTATCAACGGAGAAAACACCCAGCACAATAGAAACTAAGACTCCTGAAACACCAAACATGGAATGGAGTCAAGAAGGACTACCATTTCCTCCCACCCAATCATCAACAATCACTGTTGAAATGGCCAGTACGGGCTTGGGGGAATATTTGGTACAAAATGTTGTGGCGACGCCAGCATTGGAGTCAGTACAAGACATGGGAAGACCTCGCCTTCCCATAGGGACAATTGTTCCTCTAGGCTACCCTCCAAACCAGACAAATTTCGTGTATGGGGGCCTTGATCATGGTCTTGAACCATGCCAACAAAAGGAAGCAGACGAAGAGCCTTTTGTTGAAAACATCAACTATCTTGTCAAACCCAGATTTTGCCCTAAAATATCTCGGCCAATGCAATTGGCATGGATACGGGCTAGGCGGATATGAGCAAGGGATGCGGATCCTTTGCCAACCAAGATATCGGATGCCATATGACAAGTCGAGGGGTAGGGTTCAACCATCCCCTGCCATTAGACATCTTGGTTGAAAATATGCAAGGCCTAGAAATAGGCAACAAGGGGGGATTGGCATTAGACCCTTATGCCAATCCAAATACAGAATACACATTGGGAGACTACCTCCCATGGTCAACAAACACCCCTGGAAATAGCAGTAATCCCTCTCCTTTGCTAGAGAGAGGCGAAAGTTCGGACAATGGTCCTCAAAGAGAAAACCAACGACTTTCGGACATCTTTCTGAAGTTGTTCCCCTTAGAGATTCCAGACGAAACAACACAGCATCAAGAGAATCAGGTCCCTCCACCAAGAGTGGAACAACCACAATGGGACCAGATTAACTTGCTGGAACAAGGAGGATCCTCAACGCCGCAAGCAACAGTTGCTGAAGAGGATGAACATTTTTGGGTCTTCGAAAGTGATTCAGAAGATGAGACTGAAATGGACTATCTCAGACATGCGCGACGACATCACCATGCTTTAACCCATGAAGATCTAATGGGACAGATGGGCATACGGTTAGGGCATGAATGGTGGGTAGACCCTGCAAGGTGGGACCAAGTATTGGATCCATGGCTCCAAATTCAAGATGAGCATCGTCCACCTCGAGATCCCATCATGACACCAGTGCCGAGAAAAGACCCTGCCATCCTTTTCGCAAATAGGGACGAATTCGCACCTAGGGAAGATCCATTCGTGCCCGTTCCCGTAGAGCCAGATCCAGAGTATAGGGAGCATCTAAAAGAATCGAGCTATCACACCCACGGTTCTGGAGACCAAATTCATTCCATCCACATGATCTCCATTGATTTGACCGCACCCATCCGCAATCTGGCCGATCCAACATGGTCATTGCATCTAGACATAGATGCCATCGACTGGGATCACGTCAATTCACCTTTATCACCATCAGAGTACTGGCCTTTCGGTGAAATGCCTCATTTGACCCCAAGGACAACTCAAGAAATTTTTCAGGCTGAAGAGGGACCCGAGGTTCCAAACGTAGATTTAAACTCAGCCAATGATATCCATTTGATCCCGACTCCACATCAGTTGGAGGAAGGATCCCACATGTCAGTCGAAGAAACGACTGACGTAGACATCGGCTTAGACCCAACGAATCCACAGATTATCAAACTGGGGGTAAGTCTTTCCCCCGAAGAGCAAGCCGATTACATTACCCTTCTCAAAGCGAAGAAGGAGGTTTTTGCATGGTCATACAGAGACATGCCGGGACTAGACCCGCAGCTAGTCACGCATAATTTAACGCTTGATCCGACAATCAAGCCTGTAAAGCAAAAACTACGCAAGATGCACCCAACAGTGGCCTTGATGGTCAAAGACGAATTACAAAAGCTGTTGGATGCACAGTTTGTCATCTGCGTGGATTATCCGCCATGGCTGTCCAACATGGTTCCCGTCAAGAAGCCCGATGGGAGGATTCGCATATGCACCGATTTTCGAGACCTAAACAAAGCGAGTCCTAAGGATGATTTCCCCTTGCCAAGCATCGACGCGCTAGTAGACGCTACAACAGGTCATGAAATGCTCTCCCTAATGGATGGCTTCTCAGGATACAACCAAATTCGTATCAATCCTGAAGACCAACTTAAAACGGCGTTCACAACGCCTTGGGGGACATTTTGTTATAAGGTCATGCCTTTTGGCCTTAAAAATGCTGGCGCTACCTACCAACGTGCCATGACATACATCTTCCACGATTACATGCACAAAACTTTGGAAGATTACATGGATGATTTGTTAGCCAAATCTCTTTTGTGCTCAGATCATCTCGGTGACTTAAGCAAGATTCTCGATCGCCTCATAGAGCATAAGGTCAAACTGAATCCCAAGAAGTGCGTATTTGGCGTCACATCTGGAAAACTCTTGGGTTTTATAGTCTCAAAATGAGGCATCGAAGTGGACCCAAAGAAAGTCAAGGCAATCCTTGAAATGGCTCCCCCAACCACTATCAAGCAGCTCAGAAGTCTGCAAGGAAAGGTCGCGTCGATTAAACGCTTCATAGCGCAATTATCTGACAAATGCCGACCCATGAACAAATTATTGCACAAGGGGGTCACATTTCATTGGGATGACGAGTGCCAGTCAGCCTTTGACGAAATCAAACAATACTTGGCTTCGCCGCTAGTATTGGCACCACCTAGACCAGGAGTGTCGTTCTACTTATACATCTCAGCTACTGAGGTGGCACTGGGAGCCATGCTAGCCCAAAAGAATGAACTTCACAAAGAACAGGCTACTTACTATCTTAGCCGCACCCTGGTCAGTTACGAACTTAACTATGCATACGTTGAGAAACTCTGCTTGGCAGTGGTGTTTGCTACCAAAAAGCTACGCCACTACATGCTGAGCAACACTACGTATGTTGTGTCTAAGGAGAATCCATTGCGATACATGATGAGTCGTACTTATCATAGTAGTCGCACGGCGAAATGGATCATGTTGTTGACGGAATTTGACATTGAGTTCATTGGGCAAAAATCTATCAAAGGACAAGTCATAGCCGATCAACTAGCAGAGGCTCCTCTTGAAGACGATCAGCCTCTGGTCATAGAACTACCCGATGATGGGGTCTTCCATGTCTCAGAATCGCCAGATTCTGATGAGCCTGAGTCACAGGCCGACATAACCCTGTTCTTCGATGGTTCTAAATGCGAGCAAGGTGGTGGCACAGGAATTGTATTCTTCACACCGTAGGGCGCTCCAATGCCCCTGTCATTTAAATTAAACTTCCAGTGCACCAACAATAATGCAGAATATGAAGCCTTGCTCCTAGGTCTTCAAACAGCAATCGCCATGAACATCAAACGATTGAATATCTTTGGTGATTCGCTGTTAATAGTCAATCAAGTCAAAGGGGTATATCAATGCAAATGCCCAAGTTCTGAAGGCCTATAAAGCCCTCGTGGACAAATTCCTGGCAAAACTTGAGTGGTATGACATCGAGGCACTCCCTCGATCATCGAATCATTTTGCGGACACAATGGCCTCTTTGGGGTCACTAATCCCGCAAGACCTTTCCGGTGATATGACAACTATTCAAGTCAAAACCTTATCGCAATCCGCGATAGAGCGCGCAAGCTCAGACTTGACGCCAGGAATCCACATGATCCAGATTGAACCATCCTCGGATAAGTTCTTTCGAATCCGAGATCGTCTGAAACGTGCCAACTGGGGGTCCTTGTTCTCCCCCACTCCCATTAATAGCAACACAACGCTATTCTTACAAGTTCTATCCCATTCAGCATTTGTTAGGGAAGAACTTCGAAAGGGATTGGCTGTTCATACTGTCGAGGTTTCTGATCAACAGGACTGGTATTTACCCATAAGAGACTACCTCAAGTTAGGTAATCTTCCCTTTGGATTGACGCACGCCGCAAAACGAACATTCAAGCAGAAAGCGGCTAAGTATGTCTTGATAGGAGACATTTTGTATCATCGAAGCTTATGACGGAATTCTTCTTCGTTGTTTGGACCAGCAAGAGTCCACTTGGGCAGTCGCCCAAGCGCACGACGGTACATGTGGTGGTCACTTTAGTGGTATGGCCATCGCAAAGCGCATTCTTCGCATGGGCTATTATTGGCCATCTTTAGAGCGAGATTGTTGCGAATATGTCAAGAAGTGCGTGAAATGTCAACATCATGCCAATTTGATGCACGTACCTTCCCAGGCCCTACAGACAGTCCAGTATTCTTGGCCATTTTTGTAGTGGGGCCTCGATCTAATCGGAAAGATCTCCCCTGCATCGTCAGGCCGTCACACGTTTATCATAACGGCCACAGAGTATTTTACCAAATGGGTGGAAGCAATTCCGTTAACCTCAACGAAAGGACCCCGCATTGTGGAGTTCATCTTGCATAACATCATATGTCATTTTGGTATTCCATCCAAAATAATATCGGATAATGGGCCATCATTCAAGAACAAAGACGTGCGTGCTTTGACCACAAAGTACAAAATTCAGCACAGCTTTTCAACGCCCTATTATCCGCAAGCAAACGGGCAAGCAGAGGCATCAAACAAAACACTAGTCGCCATCCTTAAAAAGACAATCGCAGACAGTCATAAGGATTGGCACATACAAATCCCACTTGCCCTTTGGGCTTATCGCACTAGCATTCGGACGCCCACTGGGGCAACTCCGTTTTCGCTCGTGTATGGCTCAGAGGCAGTAATGCCTCTCGAGTTGGAAATTCCTTCCCTCCGCATATCAATGCAGGAGTTCATCGATGATAACACTACGCGGTAGGCCCGGTTAGACCAACTTACGTTGCTTGACGAACGACGCGTTAATGCTCTCGAGCACTTACGTATCTATCAAGAGCGGCTTAAGAAAGCATACAACATGAAAGTTCACCTAAGAGACTTTCGGGTTGGTGATTTGGTTCTGAAGGAAAACCAACAAAACTCTAATTTGCCGTCCCACATGAGGGACAAATTCACGGCAAATTGGTTAGGTCCATATGTCATTGATAGCATAATAGGACCCGGGACATACCGGCTAGCTTCTCTTGATGGTATCAAGGAAACAGAACCCTTGAATATCAGTCATTTGCGACCATTCCACATCTAAGAAAGCCATATCCTCAAAAAGCTCCAAGGATTATCACAATCACTTGGTCAATCCAAAAGCTCCAAGGATTATCGCAATCACTTGGTCAAAACAAAAAGCTCCAAGGATTATCGCAATCACTTGGTCACCACAAAAGCTCCAAGGATTATCGCAATCACTTGGTCACCTCTAAAAGCTCCAAGGATTATCACAATCACTTGGTCACCAAAAAAGCTCCAAGGATTATCGCAATCACTTGGTCACCCCAAAAAGCTCCAAGGATTATCGCAATCACTTGGTCAAAACCCAAAAAGCTCCAAGGATTATCGCAATCACTTGGTCAAAACCCAAAAAGCTCCAAGGATTATCGCAATCACTTGGTCACCCCAAAAAGCTCCAAGGATTATCACAATCACTTGGTCAAAACCCAAAAAGCTCCAAGGATTATCGCAATCACTTGGTCAAAAACCAAAAAGCTCCAAGGATTATCGCAATCACTTGGTCATCCCAAAAAGCTCCAAGGATTATCGCAATCACTTGGTCATCCCAAAAGCTCCAAGGATTATCGCAATCTCTTGGTCACTCCAAAAGCTCCAAGGATTATCGCAATCACTTGGTCATCCAAAAAGCTCCAAGGATTATCGCAATCACTTGGTCATCCCAAAAGCTCCAAGGATTATCGCAATCTCTTGGTCACTCCAAAAGCTCCAAGGATTATCGCAATCTCTTGGTCACCCCAAAAATCTCCAAGGATTATCGCAATCACTTGGTCATCCCGAAAGCTCCAAGGATTATCGCAATCACTTGGTCAAAAACCAAAAAGCTCCAAGGATTATTACAATCAATTGGTCAAACCAAAATCTCCAAGGATTATCTGGGTCTGAGGACCATTTTTGTAGCCTGCGGGCATATTTTTGGCGATATATATATATATATATACCGGTTTTATTTGGTTTTGTACGTGTGATGTTTTATATTTGTTATGCGTGATGGCTAATTACTATGGATGTATGTATGATTATCTTTTTTTGATGGATTCAGATGTTATGATGAGTGCAAGTGTTTTTGATTTTTTTATGTGATATGCAAAGTGAATGAATGGAATTTTGTGATGATTGGTTATGGCACCATAGGCTGTTTAAGATGCTTTTTATTGTTATGGTGTATGACTCTTGTATGGATATATGTGGTTTTTTGTTTTTGTATTTTTTGATGGTATTATAAGGATGATAAGCAGCGCAGATGGTTTAGGAATGTATGTAATGTTTTTTTGAGATTCAGACAGTTTTAACTCACTATCCATGACTGTACTTTATCTTACAAGACTTTTGGACAAGGTATGAATCGGACTTGTTTTTGACCAAGTTATTTTACATCCTTGTGTGTGCAATTGAGTTCATTTAGTGGTATTTGTTAGGATACCACCAGTGCCAAATGGGCTTTCAACCGAACCTGTACTGAGGATCACCTAATTAGCTCCATGAATTCCTTTGTTGTATGTACTAAGATTAATCTGCGATGTAATCCAGGATGCCATAAGCTAGCTCATCCACATGCAAACATTGATCTGTATGCAAGTTAATGTGACAGATATATCGTCATGCGGGAGGTTTACTTTTGTTACCGATAGGCTATCAACCAAATTGGTACTAAAGCTTGCCTTATGACCTATAGAATGCTGAGAGTTCCAGGGATTCAAGGTCAACTCCCTTATTTTCTTCAATTGTATTGGGATACTTGCTCATTTGTAGTGATGAGATCACTGTTTATTTTGATTTGTTTTTATTTCGAGCAAGGGACTGGGGATATGGATTGATTTTTGTTTTTGATTTGTTTTTGTACTAATTGCGATGCATTTAAAATCAAATACGCTTAAGTCCTAGAAATGTAAATTGCATGAAACGAAAGAAACGCATTGGAAGAGACACAAGCGAATGGAGAAAACACAACCCTTTCATTAAACTTTCTTGATCTCTGTTACAAATACGCCTCCTCCCTTTTCAGGGGCTAGGAGCGTTAAAAGAATTTGATTACAATCACTTAATGTTCCTCTTTCCGCGTGCCCACGATTGAAATGGATGGGCCAAAATGCTGTCGTCGCTGATGTTGATGAGTCTTTGACCTCTACTGCTCTTCCTGTGAACAAAGAAACAACGAATATGTCAGTAGCATCTGCTGCAAATAAAAGGTGTTTGTTCTCTAAAATCATCAAAGATGCATGTAAACACTTGCCTGAAACAGTAAGTACAGTGAATCCAAATAGCCCGAAAAACTGACAAAAAATAGAAGATCTTACCAGAAAGCCATTACCACTGAAACAGTTAGCTAATCTGCTTTCACCTGGAATTCGTCCCTGGGCAGGACGAATTCTGACTGCAATTCGTCCCTGGGTGGGACGAATTCTTCTGTGTTGAAAAAGCCGAAGTGATATGTTCCAATGTCGACTCTTGAGACCTCCAAAACACCTATAGACAGAGGGGTTATGTAATTGGGGCCATTTTGGGACGACCCAGATGGTCGGATTCTCCCAATTTGGCCTCTATCCTCGGGAATTTGATATTGCCACATGTAAGTTAGTGAAACAACAAAGCGACACAAAACATACTAGAATCTAATCAAAAGTTATGAAATTGCAGCTATGAGTTCACCAAACAAAATGACACAATATGCAATGTGAACAAATAATCTAGAATGCTAAAAATAATGTAACTTAGGAAGTGTGGGGGCACCCAAGTGGGCCTCCCACAGTTGGCACTTGATTTCGGTGCCAATCCACTAGGGATGGGCCCAAAACCTCTTAGGATTGGGGGGTCGGCAAATTGGTTGGTTCAGGTGTCCATGTGTTGGATTTGGGTCAGGTTCAAGCTTCCAAAAGCCACCCAACAACCTCCCTTGCAAAATATATTGGTGGATGCGAGAAGGTGAACCAAAAGGGATGCAAGTGGGTCTTCAACTCGACAACACTTCGTTGCTTGAAATCTCCTTTTTAACTTCTTTTTGGGTGAGAAAAGTCCCACCTTTTATAGACCCATGGGGTCTCCCTTGAGAGGGAAGCACAAATGCCATGTGTTGGTCATAGGTGCCATGTGGCAGTCATGTCTTCCCATGAGGGAGGGGAGTCCTCCATTGACTTGGTCTCTCATAACTGCCCTTGTGACAGTCTTCTAATGGCCTATCTATCCACCCACACACGTGTGCGAGGCAGGAGTCATCAACTGACTGTCCTGGGCTGCCACTTGGCACCATTCTTCTTTTTGCCCGTTAAACTTGGAATTTGTCCCTGGGTGAGACGATTTCAGAATTTGTCCCTGGGTGAGACGAATTCCAGTTAATATTCGTCCCTGGGTGAGACGAATACTGAGCAAAGTGTCTAAATGTGCCAAATTGCTTCCTAACCTTACAAAATTGCTATGAAAGTGGTTAGGACCACTGTTTGACCTCTGAGGGCTACCCTGGGGGTTGTGTTTGTCAAAGCGATCAGTGTTTGTAGTCACATAGTCTGATTAGTGCTGTTTTGGTGTCTACAGATGCCCCTTTTTGGGATGCGCTGTGCATGGCACAGTGACGAGCAAAAATAGATAACCAAAGCACTAATGATTAGGGTTTCTTGGTAACCTAACCAACTTTTGATGCCCCAAGCATGGAAAGGGCATGCATTCTTGAATCCTTGCTTCTGACGAGCTAAGGAGTTTGATTTCAAGTGTTAACCTGTTTTGGTGAGGTGTGACTTGAACTTAGAAATTGATCAGTCATGAATAGGCGAAGGGCGTTTTATCCACAGGGGAACCTTGTGTTCATGATTCACGAAATGCCAAGTGTTTGATTGATTTGATTGTTTCTTGTTTACTGCCCCAAGCAGGAGCATAATTGTCTTTGTCAATGATTCTTTGAATGCATGTCGTTTTCCTTAATTGGGTGTGTGATTGTTGATTGGTGACTAAGTGTGACTACCCCCTCAAGCGATGAATCGATGAGGGAATGACCTTCATGAGAAAAGCGACGAGTCGCTTGACCCAAGATGACTTGTGTAAGGGGGCCTTTAGAGGGTTTACCATTAAGCATATGCAATTTTTCCAAAATTTGGACCTATTTTTGGTGGGTGTTAACCCTTTTTGTGATGCCATAATGTGGTGAAATCGTCGACAACCCATCTTCCCATGGAGCGGTCCGGCTATGATAGCCTTCTTGGGGAAGTAGTAGAGTGACAATTTGAACCCCGACATCGATTTTCTATGCCAAGAGGTTAAGTGCGAGAGCACTTGTGTCCGGAAATGCTTATTGCTTTGTTTTTATGTTGCATGTTTTGTTGTTTTTGTTGTTTTTTTTTTTTTTTTGTGACACCATTTGGGGATTAAATTTTTGAAAATTCGTCTCCCGTGGAGCGGTCCGGCTATGGTAGCCTTCTTAGGGAGTAGGATAGTGATAATTTGTGACCCTGATGTCAATTTTCCATGCCAAGATTTTAAGTGCAAGAGCACTTGTGTCTGGCAATGTTTATTGCTTTTTGTGTTGTTTTGATTTTCTTGTTGTTTTTGAGTGGGCTTTGACCCTTTTGTGACGTCGTTTGGGGATGAAATTATCGAAAATTTGTCTTCCCGTGGAGCGGTCCGGCTATGGTAGCCTTCTTAGGGAGTAGGATAGCGACAATGTAGACCCTGACATCAGTTTTTCTATGCCAAGAGGTTAAGTGCAAGAGCACTTGTGTCTGGCAATGTTTATTGCTTTTTGTTTTTGTGTTGCATTTATTTGTTGTTTTTGTTGTTTTGATTTTCTTTGATCTTGTGCATGATGGTTGATGAATATGGATGTATGCATGTTGATTTATTTTGATGGATGCATATGCTATGATGAATGCAAATGTTTTTGATTTCTTTTTGATATGCAAAGTGAAATTGATGAATGATATTTGTGGTGCTTGGTTACGACACCATAGGCTATTTAAGACGCTCTTTAATTCATTTTTAGGCGATTGCTATTATGTATGGCTCTTGTATGTATACATGTGGTTTTATCTTTTTGTATTTTTTGATGGTATTGTAAGGATGAAAAGTAGCGCAGTTGGTTTATAAATGTAGCTAAGGTTTTCCGAGACTCAGACAGTTTTAACTCACTAGCCACGACTGTACTTTATCTTACAAGACTTTTGAACAAGGTATGAATCAGACTTGTTTTTGACCCAGCTATTTCACATCCCCGTGTGTGCGATTGAGTTCATTATTGTGGTATTTATCAGGATACCGCCAATGCCAGATGGGCTTTCAACCGAACCTGTATCGAGGATCACCTAATTAGCTCCACTAACTCCTTTGGTGTATTTAGTTAGATTAATCTGCGGTGTTATCCAGGATGCCATAAGCTAGCTCATCCACATGCAAACATTGATCTGTACGCAAGTTAATGTGATAGATATATCGTCATGCGAGAAGTTTACCACCAATTACCAATAGGCTATCAACCAAACTAGCACTGAGGCTTGCCTCATGACCTATTAGAATACTGAGAGTTCTAGGGATTCAAGTTCACTCCCTTCTTTTCTTCAATTGTATTGGGATACTTGCTCGTTTGTAGTGATAAGATCACTGTTTATTTTGATTTTTTTTTTCTTTTGAGCAAGGGATTGGGGATATGGAGTGACGAAAATCACTATTGCTTGTGCCTTTTGATGTGTGCACTGTAGGATGTCAAATTTTGGAGTTTTGACGTTTTGCAATTTTTTTGATGTTTTGCAATTATTGAGAACTTTAGGGATTCTTAGGGAATTGGGTAGGGAGGATGCTTGTCCTTTTGCCAACTCTCAGCATTCTTGGGGTCATTCGCATAGGGGGATGAGCAAGATAAACCGTTTCGCTTGTGGTGACCTGGATTACTTTGTAGGTTTCATCTTTCGTTCACACAACTTGGGAATTGTTTTATGTGTCTTGATATGTGTTGGGATGTTAGGTAACAAGGTTTATTCCAAGTATGACTCTACCTGAAAGCATGATATTTCGGGCAAAGGAAACACTAAGTGTGATTGCATTCAAAATAAAGTACGCTTAAGTCCTAGAAATGTAAATTGCATGAAATGGAAAAGAAACACATTGGAAGAGACACAAGCAAATAGAGAAAACACAGCCCTTTCATTAATATCCCTTGATCTCTGTTACAATGACGTCTCCTCCCTTTTCAGGGGCTAGGAGTGCAAATAGAGTTTGATTACAATCACTGAATGATTCCTCTTTTTGCGTGCCCACGATTGCAATGGGCGGGCCAAGATGATGTCGTCGCTGATGTCGATGAGTTCTTCACCTCTGCTGCTTCTATTGCGAACAAAGAAACAACCAAGATGTCAGTAGCACCTGCTGCAAATGAAAGGTGTTTGTTCTTTAAAATTTAACAAACTATGCATGCAAACATTTATCTAAAATAGTGAACAAAATGATTCTAAACAGCTCGAAAACTTTCCAGAAGACATAAAATGTTACCAACAGGCCATTGCCACTGAGACAGTTCGCCAATCTGCTTTCAACTGGAAATCGTCCCTGGGTGGGACGATTTCTGACTGTAAATCGTCCCTGGGTGGGATGATTTCTTCTGTGTTGGGGAAGCTGAACTGACACGCTCCAATGTCGACTCCCGAGGTCTCCAAAACACCTGCAGACAAGGGGGTTATGTAATTGGGGCCATTTTGGGACGACCCAGATGGTCGGATTCTCCCAATTTGGCCTCTATCTTCGGGAATTTGATGTCGCCACCTACAAGTCAATGAAACAACAAAGCGACACAAAACATACTAGAATCTGACCAAAAGTTACAAAATTGCAGCTATGGGTTAATCAAACCTAATAACACAAAATGCAACCTGAAAAAGTAATCTAAAATTCTCTAAAACTTAAAATAGGATTTGGGGAGTGCGGGGGTGCCCAAGTGGGCCTCCCACCGTCGACACTTGATTTTGGAGCCAATCCACTAGGGATGGGCCCAAAACCTCTTAGGATTGGGGGGTCGGTGAATTGGTTGGTTCAGGTGTCCATGTGTTGGATTTGGGTTAGGTTTGAGCTTCCAAAAGCCACCCAACAACCTCCCTTGTAAAAGAGATTGGTGGATGTGGGAAGGTGAACCAAAAGGGATGCAAGTGGGTCTTCAACTCGGTAGCACTTTGTTGCTTGAAAAATCCTTCAACATATATATTTTGGGTGAGAAAAGTCCCACCTTTTATAGACCCATGGGGTCTCTTTTGGGAGGGAAGCACAAATGCCATGTGTTGGTCATAGGCGCCATGTGGCAGTCTTGTCTTCCCATGAGGGAGGGGAGTCCTTCATTGACTTGGGCTTTGATAAATGCCTTTTGTGACAGTCTTCTAACGGCCCCTCTGTCCACCTACACACGCGTGCAAGGTAGGAGTCATTAACTGACTGTTCTGGGCTGCCACTTGGCACCATTTGCCTTTTTGCTCGTTAAACTTGGAAATCGTCCCACCCAAGGACGATTTCAGAAATCGTCCCTGGGTGAGACGATTTCAATTCAGCAATCGTCCCTGGGTGAGACGATTACTAGGCAAAGTGTCCAAGTGTGCCAAATTGCTTCTTGACCTCACAAAATTGCTATGAAAGTGGTTAAGACCACTGTTTGACCTCTAAGGGCTGCCCTGGGGGCTGTGTTTGTCAAAGCGATCAGTGTTTGCAGTCACATAATCGTATTGGTGTTGTTTTGGTGTCTACAAGATGCCCCTTTTTGGGAAGCGCTGCGGGTGACGCAGTGCTGAGCAAAAATAGATAACCAAAGCACTACTGATTAGGGTTTCTTGGTAACCTAACCAACTTTTGATGCCCCAAGTATGGAAAGGGCATGCATTCTTGAATCCTTGCTTTTGACGAGATAAGGAATTTGATTTCAAGTATTAACCTGTTTTGGTGAGGTGTGACTTGAATTTAGACATTGATCAGTCATGAACAGGCCAAGGGCATTTTTATCCTCAGGGGGAACCTTGTGTTCATGATTCATGAAATGCCAAGTGTTCGATTGATTTGATTGTTGCTTGTTTACTGCCCCAAGTAGGAGCATGATTGTCTTTGTCAATGATTCTTTGAATGCATCTCGTTTTCCTTAATTGGGTGTGTGATTGTTGGTTGGCGACTAAGTGTGACTACCCCCTCAAGCGACGAATCGGTGAGGGAATGACCTTCATGAGAGAAGCGACGAGTCGCTTGACCCAAGATGACTTGTGCCAGGGTGCCTTTAAAGGGTTTACCGTTAAGCGTGTGCAATTTTTCCAACATTTGGACCTATTTTTGGTGGGTGTTAACCCTTTTGGTGATGCCGTAATGAGGTGAAATCATCGAAAATCGAACTTCCCGTGGAGCGGTCCGGCTATTGTAGCCTTCTTGGGGAAGTAGGAGAGCGATAATTTGAACCTCAACATCGATTTTCTTTGCCTAGAGGTTAAGTGCATGAGCACTTATGTCTGGCAATGTTTCTCTGTGTTTTTGTTGAATTTTGTACTGTTTTTGTTGTTTTTGTGACACCACTTGGGGTTTAAATTATCTATAATCCGTCTGCCCGTGGAGCGGTCCGGCTATGTTAGCCTTCTTGGGGGGTAGGATAGTGACATTTTGTAACACCAAAGCGTATTTTGCATGCCAGGATGTCAAGTGCAACAACACTCTTATTAGGCAATTTTTTTTTTTTTTGTTTTTAGTTCATTTTTGTTGATTTTTTTGTTGTTTTGATTTTTCTGGCTAGAAATCGTCCCTGGGTGTGACGATTTCCAATTGCAGAAATTGTCCCTGGGTGGGACGAGCGCTGACCAGAGCGCTCGTCCCAGCCAAGGATGATTTCCAGTTGGTAGGCCTATTTAAGGCCCAAAACATGGATTTGGGCTCATTTGTGTCATTTTTTTCTTACGATTTGGTAGCTCTGGGAGGAGGAGGTAATTCTGCGAAGCGAAGCGCTGCTGGAATTCTCTTTGTCATTATGAGTGCACAAACTGGTTCGAGCGGCGAAGCGGAGGCGAAATCCGTAAGTGCTCCCTAGAGTTTATTCTTGCAATTGATGATTGATTTGAATTTTTTTTTTTTTTGTTTATTTCTTTGTTTGAAATAAAATTTAGATCTTGACACTTAGTTATTTCTTTGTATTCAATCAGTTAAGGTTAAATACCCTAGATCTGAAAGATTTATTTTTGAATTTTTGTGTTGTTTTTTGTAAACTCAGTTTAGGTTAGGAACCCTAAATCTGAAAAATTAGTTTTGAATTTTTGTGTGTGTTATTGTTTTTCAGGTTAGGAGCCGGTACCGTGTACCTGCCGCATTTGCTGAGGCGTGATCGGCGCTGACTGATGTTGACTGGTAGTGGCTTGATGCCTTTGGGCTCAAGCAGGTGGCTTGAATGGAGCCTGTGGTCCTATATCAGGCCTTTCTGATGGCCCTGATCAAAGTTTGGGATCCGCGGACCAACACTTTCCATATTTCGATAGGGGAGATGACTATGACACTGGAGGACGTTTATCGGTTGCTTCGAATTCCGATAGATGGACTGCCTATTAGGACATCACCTCATGATCAACGAACTGCTATACTGACGAGATGTTTTGGGCATGCGGAGCATCTGGGTGTAACGAACCCAGTGGAGACAGCCGAGGTGGATTGTCAGGCTAGCGGGATTTTTGTTAGCTGGTGGCAGGAGAGGGGGGTGTTAGGAATGAGGCACGCATTCTTGATGGGCCTCATTTCTAACATTCTTCTACCTGATTCGTTAGGCAGGAGGTTCCCATGGAACTTTTTGGAGTTGGTATGGCAGTTGGTAGAGTGCCCGATAGAGGCACCGCTAATTTATGGATGGGGACAGACATTGTTGGCACAGCTCTACGGGGAGCTGTACGGCATTCGTTGTCGGCAGCGGAAGGGGGTGAGTTGCAATTATCTTCTTCAGTGCTGGGGTTGGCAGCACATAGCAGTGGAGAGGCCTACTGGGTTACCATGGATGACATGGGCGGTGATGGATGACGATGAGATTGGCTATGCAGCTTTGTGGCGGCGGTCTGCGGAGTAGGGGCAGAGTCGGCGATGGGCAGGTGTCGTTGAGCACTACATTGATGCCTTTTCTCGGCTCACTCCAGGGGAGGTGTTTTGGCATCCTTATCGGGACTGTCCACGCTGGGTTTGAGGCTGGAGAGTGGCTCCGACGGGTACGGAGGGAGCAGTGGTTGACTGGGCGACACGGGACGGAGCATGAGTTCTTTCCATACCACCGGGTTACACGATAGTTTGGGGTGCACCAGGGGTTGCCTGGTGAGCCCGTGGTCTATCGGCGATGGGGGGATGAGAGGGATCTGGAGCCACCGGTCATCGTGCCATTGGGTGAGGATTTTGATGTAGTGATTGCAGCTTCGGATGTGGATGACATCGGGACTACCACTGAATATGATTCATGGTGGGTACTGCGGCGTTGGAGAGGAGAGGGGCCACTGGGAGGCGCAGAGGCGGTAGTGGAGGATGCTGAGGTAGTAGGGGGTGATTGGGGAGGTCCGTTGGATGATGCGAACATGGTGGATGTGGGAGATGAGGATGTGGACTTGGTTGTTCCAGAGTAGCCGGATATGCAGGATGTGGAGGAGCAGTTGGAGCTTGAGCAGGCTACTGTCCCCGTGAGTCCTATGCATCCGACATATACAGAGGGGGTGGGGTTAGAGGTAGGTGTTGAGATTGCTCAAATTACAGAACTACTATGGATGCGGGATCTGGAGTTGGGGGATGCTCGGTAGGAGAGGGATCTTCTGCGGGCTCAGTTGGCAGAGCGGGATAGAGTTTTTGCGCAGCGCGATGATGCATTGTCTATCTATCATCGACGGGAGGCAGAGTGGTGTCTATACTGGATAGACTTGGAGAGGGAGGTCATCCGCCTTAGCGGGCGGCTACCTGAGCCTTCGATCAGTAGATCTTCTTGACAGACGAGGGATAGTTTGACTGAGCAGTCAACATCATCTCGTCGCGGGCGGTTAGATGAGGGGGGTGGTAGCAGGCATGATGCGGGGGCTAGTAGTAGCCGCCCTGCAGGGTCCTGTAGGACCCACACCATGGGGGGTAGTTCCCGTCGCACCGATCCTACATGATCATGGTGGCCGATGCCTTAGGTTGGGTTTTTGGATATGATTGCGGGGTCTGAGGACCGGTTTTGTAGCCTGCGGGCATATTTTTGATGATATATATATATATATATACCGGTTTTATTTTTGGTTTTGTACATATGATGAAGTGATTTTTGTTATGCTTTTTTATTCATTTTGATGAATGTAGATGTTATGATGAGTGCAAATGTTTTAGATATCTATGTGATACGCGAATTGAAATGGATGAATGATATTTGTGGTGATTGTACTGTAGGCTGTTTAAGAACCTCTTAATTTACATGGTTTTTTTGTTTTTGTATTTTCTGATGGTATCATAATTATGATAAGTAGCGCAGATGGTTTTGGAATGAATGTAAGGTTTTCTGAGATTCAGCCAGATTTAACTATTATCCATGACTGTACTTTATCTTACAAGACTTTTGAACAAGGTATGAATCGGACCTGTTTTTGACCAAGTTATTTAACATCCATGTGTGTGCAATTGAGTTCATTTAGTGGTATTTGTTAGGATACCTCCAGTGCCAGATGGGCTTTCAACCGAACCTGTACTGAGGATCACCTAATTAGCTCCACGGATTCCTTTGTTGTATGTACTAAGATTAATCGCGGTGTAATCCAGGATGCCATAAGCTAGCTCATCCACATGCAAACATTGATCTGTACGCAAGTTAATGTGACAGATATATCGTCATGCGGGAGGTTTACTTCTGTTACCGATAGGCTATCAACCAAATTGGTACTGAAGCTTGCCTTATGACCTATAGAATGCTGAGAGTTCTAGGGATTCAAGGTCAACTCCCTTCTTTTCTTCAATTGTATTGGGATACTTGCTCATTGTAGTGATGAGATCACTGTTTATTTTGATTTGTTTTTCTTTCGAGCAAGGGATTGGGGTAATGGAGTGACGAAAATCATTGTTGTTTGTGCCTTTTGATGTGTGCACTATAGTTTGTCAAATTTGGAGTTTTGACATTTTGCTTTTGTGTTTTGCAACTTTTGAGAACTTTAGGGATTCTTAGGGAATTGGGTAGGGAGGATGCTTGTCCTTTTGCCAACTCTTAGCATTCCAGGGGTCATTCACACAGGGGGATGAGCAAGATAACCGTTTCGCTTTTGGTGACCTAGATTATTTTGCAGGTTTCGTCTTTCGTTCACACAGTTTGGGAATTTTAGTGTTTTGATTTGTGTTGGGATGTTACGTAACAAGGTGTATTTCAAGTATGACTCTACCTTCGTAAAATATGTTCGACTTGATACACTACATGGCTAAAGAGGAAAATGATGTCTAAATCACTAAAACTCTTGGTACATTCCCAGACCACTGACTGTAGTGTGGTAAAAGTTATGCTTGGTGTTTTTGTTGTTTTTGATGAATTCGAGTATGCCTAGAATTGAGATGCAAATCTTTGTTGTTTTTGATGATTTTTGTTGTTTTGTTTTTTTTTATTTTTTTTATTTTTATTTTTATTTTTTTGACCAAGAGACTGCGATAATCCTTGGAGCTTTTTGTATTGACCAAGATATTGCGATAATCCTTGGAGCTTTTTGGGTTGACCAAGAGATTGCGATAATCCTTGGAGCTTTTTGGGTTGACCAAGAGATTGCGATAATCCTTGGAGCTTTTTGGATTGACCAAGAGATTGCGATAATCCTTGGAGCTTTTTGGGTTGACCAAGAGATTGCGATAATCCTTGGAGCTTTTTGGGTTGACCAAGAATTTGTGATAATCCTTGGAGCTTTTTAGGTGACCAAGAGATTGCGATAATCCTTGGAGCTTTTTGTTTTTGTTTTGTTTTTGTTTTTTTTTTTTTTGGCTTTCTTAGATATGAAATGGTCGCAAATGACTGATATTCAAGGGTTATGTTTCCTTGATACCGTCAAGAGAAGCTAGCCTATACGTTCCTAGTCCTATTTTACTATCAATGACATAAGGACCTAACCAATTTGCCATGAATTTGTCTCTCATATGGGACGACAAATTAGAGTTTTGTTGGTTTTCCTTTAGAACCAAATCACCAACCCGAAAGTCTCTTAGGTGAAATTTCATGTTGTAAGCTCTCTTAAGCCGCTCTTGATAGATACGTAAGTGCTCGAGAGAATTAACGCGTCATTCGTAAAGCAACGTAACTTGGTCTAATCGGGCTTGCCAT